>CM040189.1:51733202-51780702 GCA_022606455.1 Callitettix versicolor
ATGTTTTATTTTTTTCATTTTTAACTTTCCGCATTTAACAAGCAGGTAGATCGGTTCCGAGATTTAACAAAGTTTTTTTTAATATACCTCTTTGTATTTGAATATTACTTTAGACATGATTTTTGAGTCTTTTTATATTTATTGAAGTTTTAGTCATTCGTTAAAAGAATTCTTTCTTAGACCTTGCTAAGAAATTGAATTTTTTGACAGTTTTTGTTGACACAATTTTTAGAGAAAGAATACATTTTTGTATAATAAGTTATTTTTATTTTTACACGTCATTGTTAACATTACCGAATATAGTTAGTCAAACATTATTAATGATGTACACTTGATAAAGTTCAAAAAATATTGTATAATTACTTGCTTAAATATATTTTATCAATAATATCTCTTTTTCTTCCGTAAAACGATATAAAACATTTTAAGAGTTTTTACTTCCTAAAAATAGCACAGCAAAACGGTAAAATAATTGTTGCAAGCCACTGTTTGCAGTCGTGATGGAAGCGAAGTTCCGAAAAGTAATCAAATCCAAAAGCACAACATAAATTAATATTAAAATTTTTGTGTTTTACAATACAAACACAAAAATAGTAAAACCATGAAAGCAGAAAAATTTAATAATTTCTTCTTAAACTTTTTTAAAATCTGTTTTCGCCAGGGTTAAAATCAGTACAAATTCATACACTCATGAATTCATACAGATTGTAAGGCCGATTACGCTTGTAAAATGAAATTTTCGAAAAGTGCATGCTAAAAACTTTGCTTTTTATAATACTGAATGACCAACAAATTGAACAGTTGTACAGATTTTGATGGGGAACAAACTTATTTCAACTATTACTAAACACAAAATCAATTTTAAGTTTGAATAAAATTAAATCAAACTGCGATCAACAAAATACACACACAAATATATACTATGCAAAGATATCTACATACATTTTATAATTGCCATATGTATAAGATATAATGTGCAACAGAAAAAATGTAATTCCATATCTGTTTCCTTAATAATAATAATTCAATTTAGGTTATGTTTATTGCCCTTAGTTCGAAGGCTTATACATAACAAATAAAACACTATTATTACATTTTAATTTTTAATGTTGAAAATTTTTAATTTTTAATTTACATTTTAATTTAATTTAATTTAATTTTACATTTTAATTTTTATGTGTTTGAAAATAGATTTTTACAAGGTTTTAATAATGTAAAAAAGAAAGGAGTCCTCCCTGTCTATGTGGGTCCAACATAGCGCGATATGGCGAATCAGGAGGATGATACATGGTGGCCTAAACGTGTCTGAGTCTTACCAAGATGGCAGCTCCAACAGCTCCAATCGAAATTCTAAGTGCTCTAAGAATATTTACACTTCACTAAAAAAATTTGTAAAAAAACGTACAAGTTGGGCTTCGCTATAAAACAGCGATTTATTATCAAAGTTGACGTATTTAAAAAAACACACATTGCTCAGAAAAAACTTTGTAAAATAGTAATTTGTGAAATTACTTTGTAAGATTATCAATTCGGTGCAAAAGACAGAAGTTTTTAGTGAATAACTACTTGTTGTCCAAACTGGACCCAGTTTTATCCTGTTCTTACTGTCCTCTTGCATAAGATAAGTAATACGTTCTCCACAAGATAAATAATAAGTGTTTCCACAAACAGCTCAACTAATAAAAGTTGAAATAATTGAATAACTAATCAAAACATTTGTTTAAGTGAAACAATGCTGTGTACTAATGGTCTTAAAGATATGATAAATACTCGAGGAAATTGGTGGAAACGAATTTTCTAAAAGTAAAAACATAAAAGAATTGCGAAAAGAATTGTTTGTCTGTCTTATGCTTGTTGAGAATTTGATTTCAACATTGCAATCTGCTTAAGCTTAACGATTTTATTTCAAATAATATTGCGAACGCAAAAATGAATAACAAATTTTTTTGTAGCCATACAGGTAGCCATATAGAATACCTCAAAACGTATTCTGTAAGTCAGGATCAGTGCTCATTTAATAGTTCTGGTCTGTACTTTACCATAATGGCACTTACCATAATTCCACACCTATTATTAATTTTTAATTTTGTGAATAAAGACTTAGAAGAATTACTCGTATTAAAAAAACAATGGTGGTATTGTTTGTACTGTAAGTAAGTAACAGTTAATTGTTCTTTTGGTGAAAGAACAATTAAGTTATAACTTTAATAATAAAAATAAATGAACATTAATTAGGTAAAATCGATACAGGGAATTTAGCAATATTCTTAACAACTAAGCAATACTGTACGCTAAACAATACTCTAACGTTATGTGTTTAACAAAGCCTTAGTATATGACACTCTTGATAATAACACTTGATTAATAACACTCTTGATATTTGAAAATGTGCTAAATATAATATTTACGTAAATACTTTCGTTTGTGCTTCACAATTGATGGTAAGACAGGTGAGTAAACTTCCGTGTACCGGTAAACGTTACAGAATAAATAAATGTTATAAGTAAACTGAACTTCCTTGCTTTCTATAACCAGCCGTTAACAATGGATCCGCTTTATCCTTACAATAGCTATAACGAACAAAGCATCGCAGAATTTAAATTAAACTTTAACACTATTGTGAACAAACCGAACCTGCTGGCACGCTTCCTCTCTCCTATTATCGTTTTAAATTTAAGATCATATTTTAATGGCAGTGAAATTATTGTTATTGTCTACACAAAGAATGGAAGCGTATCATCTTCCTGACAATAGCCGCGGCCAAAATAAATTGAAAAGTAAATTCAACGCGTTGCCATCTAAATAAAGTGAACATGCTATAGAGAAAACAACTTGCATTCAATTTTGATAAACTACTTATCAGGAAGTTGGTATTTTAACAGCTGAAAAACTGTAACATTTAAAATGGAATTTTACATTTAAGCATTGGCTAAACGAAGTCGTTTACTGCGATACTGATACAAATTATTTCACACTTCCTGACACGCCATTAACTTGATAGTAATATAACATACATTACTGTGGTCTAAAACATTCTATAAAGAATTCTTTATACAGCATAAAAGATTCTGATATACTTTTAACTCGTTTCAATAATTGTTACAATTAATTCTTAACCATGAACTTTCTTGCAATAAGCAATTAGGCCTATAGATATTTATTTTTATATTTAGCCATTTCTTTAAATTAATTTAACTTAATAAATAGAAACTTATTTAATCAGTAATCAGTAATGGATTAGTTGTTTCCTAAAGTTATAATTCAATTTATTTATATATTTTATTTTGTTAATTTATTACAGATAATTTTATTTGAGATCAATCAATGATTTATTATATTTCTCTTTGCTAAAATTGTTTCAAACTTCACTGTTTCATTTCTTTTAATTATGGATTTGATTCAATTACAACTTATTCATTTAGCTTTAAATTTATTCATAGAAAATTTTTAATTAATTTTTTACTGTTTAAATTAAAATAAAACACCTAATATTATACACAAAGAAAAATATTTATAGACTATTAGATTATTGCTTGAAACTGTTTTAAATTTTAAGTGAAAGGTTCTTCTCAACTTCAGTATCTCCGTTTGGCTCATGGGTTGACCCCAAAGTGGCTGCTACTGACGAAACACGAGGCCGTCGAACGTTTCCCCCCCCCGACGAACTACTCGTATTACTGTTGAGTGCAGCATTCTGTTAGACGTAAAATAGTTCTGGTGACTTTCGTATTATGACAGGATCGTATCTTATAAATTACAGAGCATTGCGGATTTTAGTGACTTCTTTCTTCTTAACTTCCTGATGGAGTGCTATCGTTTTAATGTAGCCCTCATTGAAACAGTCAAGTGGTGGCTCCATGACTGCTCCACTATTTCAATCAAATTCAAGACATTATTGCTTAAAAACAAATTTAAAGGCAATCAATGAAGAAATAATAGGACATATAATGAAAAAAACCCACTTGACAAACTATAATAACCACAATAAAAATTACCATGCTGAAGTCATTTCTAAGTAATAAAAAAAATGTGGAGTTGTAACATCTTGCTGGAAAATAATTTGCATTCTATTTTGAAAAAGACACTTTTCAAGAAATCCGGAAATTTATTTTAATTGTAGTTATTCATATCCAGTAAAGTTTCCATTATAAAAATTGTTACCGAAATTTAGTTATCAATAATACTACGTAAAATTTGTGTTGGAACTAGTTGCGGATTTTTATTGCTCCATAAACTACTATTATTAAAATTGAAGATTGCGTTTTTCTCATAAAAGCAGCTTTATAAGTTAATAAAACTGAATTTGCCTTATTAGCATTTTCTAAAAGCCAATGATAGAAGTTTATCAGCTGGAAATGATCAATCAACAGCAATTTTTGAAACTTCTGCCGGCGGAATGGATGAAGATTTTCTTTGCGTAGAAAAACAAACCAGTGCGATTCTCTATACGCGTCGTAGATGCTACGCTGAACGTGCTGAATCACTTCATTAACAAAATGATTTACTTGGCGTTCAACAGAAAACGAATAGGTTGAAAACGAAGTTGTAACAGGTTAAAATTTAACTTTGTACCAAAACGCACGGCTACTAGTCCTTCGTAGCCTGAAATCAGGCAGTAAGAGTGCAAAGGTCAGTTGGCGATTGTATCCTAAGGCGAGGCAGTAAACAGTACAAAAATTGTTTGAGATGGTTCCCATTAGTTACACAAGGAAAAACCGCTCGCTCGGAGCTCTGGGACCCGACTAAGAAAGGGTAGAACGGATAGAAGCGCATCCTCGGCGCTCAAAACTATAAAAGCAGGCCGCTGTGGTTGAAAAGGGGTCAGTCTTTTGCCGACTACACTCGAAAACTTTGTGGAGTCAGTCGATTGCCGACCTCGCACGATTACATTTGGTCAGTCTTTCGTTGATCGCATTCGATAACTTTGGGTCAGTCTCTTGTTGACTAAACTCGATCACTTTGGTCAATCTCTTGCCGACTCCTCTTGGTAATAGCAGTAGTCGACCTCGCACGAGAACCTTGGTCAGTTTACGGTAAACAATCGCACAAAGACGTACACTGTCAGGAAGCAGGTGACGTATAGCGAGATCAGAATTAGAACCATTCAAAAATCTTAGAAATTGGGTATTCCGAATCCCCAGAGTATTTAGGATTCCGAGAACTCGAGAATAATGAACACCTAAAATCCTCAAACATTCTTATGTTCTATAATATTGAACACCTAAAACATCATTATGCTCGAGAATATTGAGCACCCGAATCTTTGTTTCAATAAATTGCGCAACTATTTTAAATCTCAAAACTGAGAGCCACTTTTTTGCTATCATGACTTTACATCATGAAATACTGGATGGGTGAGCAAAATCACGAAATACTTATTTTATCATTGATTTTAATTATGATTGAGCCAAAAGTCTTTCCATAAAGTTGAATCCTGGACGAAGCTTTTAATGCAGACAGCTATCAGGTAGCAGTGTAATGCGAGCGATCCGAAAATTAACGTTACAATTCATTCTTTCATAAATACAGATATGCCGAAGAAACGGATCTCGTATTTGAAATCTGTTTTCTATTAAATCTTTCCTGATATTCACGTCGAGCAGCTTCCGAATTTCCATTACAAAATCTATAAAAGAAAATTATATCAGCATATCCTTGTTAAAAAATTGAAATGGTAATTTTACACTACAATATTGTCACAGAACACACATTATCTCCGTGATACGTTATTTTAACAAGTTCAAACAAAGTACATAATTTTAATTGTTGATCAGCTGATAGTTTTGCGAATCTTTAAAATGAAATTTTAAAATATATAAATAGCTATAAAATTACAAGTTCTTAAATTTTATTATTATTATTATTATTATTATTATTATTATTATTGTTATTAAATATTTTGTTTTATATTTTTCGTCTGTTTTTATTTAACAAAAAAAAACAACTTTTATTTACTTTTTTATGACTAATTTTATAATATTCTATTCATAATTAAATTCTGTACAAGTTTTGTTTAAACATTAAGTTACTAAACTACGAGCCTGTAAAAAATGTCTTTTGACTGAATGCTACGAACTACATCAAATATCTCAACAGCCACTAGTTACTACAATTCCTGGAACTATTTTGTTTATTAATTATTTTAGTTTTCTAGGATTTCAGTATGGTTTTATTTCGCTCTTTGACCTGATACCTTAGTGAGATATTTTGCAAACCGTCACGCCAGAGCGAAGCGTGTTGGAGCCATGCTGATGCAAACTCTTTTCATAATATTCACCAGTAGAACATGTCCTGAAAGATTCTGCATTTCTTCGTGGGACACTCTGTATGAGAAGACAGAATTTATGTTAATGAATTTAATTAGAAACTATAATTTATATATTATTATTTTAAACTGAAATGAAATAAAAGTTAAAAGGTTTCAAGTACTTACCAGGTGTCAAAATAAGAGTGTTATAACCTCACTACTTTAAATTATATATATATATATATATATATATATATATATATATATATATATGTGTGTGTGTGTGTGTGTGTGTGTGTGTGTGTGTGTGTGTGTGTGTGTATGTGTGTGTATTATCTCATTTATTATCTCATTCATGGCCGCTGCATTATCTCATTTTTTAAAAACATAAAAGAAACTCAAATGATGATGTTTTATATCAGTCGTTATTTAACATGGTTGCATACAAATATTAGGCATAATTATATGAACAAACGAATTATATGAACAAACGAGTTGTTTTGTTTCATTTCATGTATTAGTAAGTTTTCAACTTAAAAAACTAGGATGAACAGACTTTTTTGATAACATTCCTATATTATTTTTGCAAACTATCTTTCTGAAGAGATTAAATGAATTAATTGTTCAGCATAAATGAAAACAAATATTTATAGATTAGAAGAGGAATTTTCATAGAGTACGTAGGAAGTGGTTGAACTCCTTCTCTCACTAACTGTCGATGATATTTTAATTAAACTTAAGAATTAATGTCGTGCTTCTATCTAGCAATTAATGGGGCGTTGGTTGACGAGGGGATCGGTTTTTGAAGTCTCTATTTTATCTAAGGACATAAATTGTAGAGTTGCATAGTAGATTAATTGTATTGATTTTAAATTATAGTAATATATTTTCTAAGGAAATAGGGGATTAACTATAAATTAGAAGTACAATCTGTTTATTTAAAAAGAGAATAAGTTATTGTGATTTTATTTTGAAGATGTAATTTGTGTTATTTATGATTTCTAGTTTTTTTCATTTAAAGATCAGTGACAGATTTTGCTCATTTTGTGTTTTTGGTGTATACAAAATATTTTATTTTTTATTATACAAAATACTTTGCAGTCTTAAATCTATAACAAAGTAACAATTTTAAAGACAAATATAAAAAACGCTAAAAAGAATTAAATTAAATAAATTTATTCATAAACCTAAATTAAACAATTTACCTAAATATTTCGGTTCGTAATTTAATAAAACATAACCGGAAAATGTTTAACAGTAAATTTCTATTGTATTATAACATAATAAAAATTAATAAAATTAAGAAGCAGGAATTTTTAAAACTAAGAAACAATCAAGTTATTCTGCATTTTAAAATTTAATTACGGGGTAGAAAAGTATAAATTTTTAAAGGAGCAAACAGTAAAAGAATTGAGTAATTATATTTTTTTCTAACGATTTATTTAAATAACGGTTGTGAATTTAAAAATTATTTTAAACGTTTTTTTGAATACATTTTATAAAAAGTTTGTTGTGTAAGAATCACTTTAAGTGTAGCTCCTGGTTAAGTGGTTAGAATGTATATTTTACTAAGATATCTTCTTTTTTAGTTTACTATGTAAACGAGTTGACTTTAACACTAGATTTGATCTCATATCTTCCTTTACCAAAATCTCTTCTTCTTCTTCTAATATTCTGGGGGAAGATAAAGTTCTTGTTGCTAATTTAACACAAAAACATACTTATGTTTGATCGCTTCTCTTCCTTGATACACTGAAGGCCTTACACCTGCCAAGGCAGTGCGCTCGGCCGGGTGATCTACACCGTAACTAATACAGTCTGCACTCGCCCTAAGAACGGCGGAGTGATATGATGGAAGACAATGGTTAGAACCGTGTTCTATTCTCTCGGTCGAATACTTTCCCCTTCCGCGACTCCACTCTTCTCGTTATTCTATGCGTCTTTCACTCAGTCTGCATAATCCGTTTGGTCAGTGAAGCGTCACTGCGGTGCAGTTATACTGACTGTTCCATTTTATGACTTCATTGTTGTTGACTTTATTATTGTTTATGACTTTTTGCCCAATTGTTTTTGTTGCTTAAAATATGTCGGCGTGATCAAGTGAAACTACTTTAAAATTCGTCCCAAAAATAAAAACCCACTAATGTTTGTGAAATTTCAAATCGGCTGGCTACAAAGACAAAACATATCAAAAATGGGTGGAAGTCACGAATTTAGCGGACTTTGGTGAGCCAAAGGAAAAAATTTTTAAAATCAATCAACATACAAACAAGAGAAGAAAACAATAGCAGATTTTAAAGAAAACCGGTTACTGGAATACATTCAAGTTTACGAATTGATTGTGAAGTGGTTGAAGGAATATGAACCAACCATGAAAATAGAAGATAAAACATTTGATAGCATTAAGTAAATTTTTCGTTGAACACAGTCGGTATTTGGTGAAACTCAATGACATACAGGAAAATTATAGCACTTATAATATTTTCACAAAAATTTTGTAACATATGTTCACTGAAAGAACATTTCAATTTAGAAGTATGAAAAATTGAATCAGATTTTGTCAATCATTTATTAAAATCAGGTAATTCTTTTATTGGAACAATATCTGTGAAATCCATAAAAAGTAAAAAGAGATATAAAAATATTAGTTTAAACATTTTGGAAATATATGGATCTGTTTGTAAAAACCATAATTTTAATTTTAATCCTCAACCGTCTCTTTTACTCAAGCCTATTGTTTAGGGATTCTCCCAACCTGCTATCACTGTCAATTTTTCCTTTCTTTACCTTCTCCCTTTTAACATCAACTGTAAAAACTCTATATAAGCACTTTATAGCTTTTAACTTTACTATGTCTAAGGAAACATACGTCACGGAATAAAAATAGTATTTTTGTGAAACTAATATAAATGTTCTAAGTAAAGAATCAAACTAATCCTAGTCCAATAATTCGCTGAGATATTCTGTTTCAAATTCTCGTAACAGGATACAGTTCTCCACATCCCTTTTCACTAGTCACGGTCTTGTCCATAATCTTTTTCTATTACAATTGATTTCGTGTTCGATTACCTTTATTAAAGAAGTATGACGAAATTATAATTCATGCTTAAGCACTCTTCAATTTATTCATTTTGCTCGACGGCGAAACCATCGCACGATCTCAAAACGGACTGACTCCTTCCGTAAGCCTCGTCCTGTGCGATCATCTCACTTGAACAAAAGTTGCTCGGCCCAACACTAGGCGGGTGTAATGCTGCTTTAAGTGATGCAGAAATCATCTTATGTTCTATGACGTGTCCGATTTGTAATCAATGTTTCTTGTGAGGTAAACGATCTAATCATGCATTGCTAGTTTTGATTCTCTTGCTCTCAAAATAAATTTCTTGGTTAGATACTTTAAGATTTAAATAATCATTCTAACCAGGCTTCTTTTAATATAAAATTTTAAGTTTGCAAGAAATCGGTCCACTGAAAGTAGAACTATTTCGGAAATAGTATTGTTCTGTAGTTAATAACATTACACAAATCTACTTTATATCAGTGTTTTATTACAATTATTTTCTTATAATGTCTTATAATGTCTTATAATATAAACTTTATAAGTTTGATGTTTCAAAGACTAACAACTTACAATAATTTTTAAGTAAGCATAGCTTAAACATTTTTAATGATAAATAATAACTTACATTAAAACAAATATTGTAAAGAATATTGCTCAATAATCTTATTTATATTTCTATTACAAATTCATTAGAAGTGTTTATAAATACAGTAAACCTGTTTTAGTTTAACCTACCGAAAAAAGTAACATTATTTTGTTTTTGGTCAGTCGCACGCTAATAAATTGAAGTACAAATTTCTGTCTATTTTTTTCTGAATTTGACAATGTTTGATATTTAAAACAATCTTGGGTGCTTAAGACTGCAAAATCTAATTGATCGTTTTTTGTTTCTGTTTGTTCCATCCGAGACCGCCAGTTGGATTTTATCAAACACTCTTTAGCTCGATTATACTCGGAAATAGACCTGAAAAAACACAGACAAGAAAAATTGTATGGTAAAAGGTTAATCCCTCTAGAGCGAAAAAGTGATTATAAACAAAAATCTACCAAATTATTGAACTTTAGTATTGTAAACAGTTTTCAAAACATTATTGTTTTTACAAAATCCAAACTATATATTTTGTTCCTTAACGTAATTAACACTTTTAATATAAAACATTCGAAGTGACTGACATATAAAACCGGTGCTATGAACCTTTTATTCTTTTGAAATCATTAATCATCCCTTAAAATATTTAACACTCAAACCTGGGAAAATTACATAGCGAAATATAAAGGACCTTTTAAAACTATTTTTTATGCTATGATTATAATCACAACAATAACATACATAATACTATACTATACTTACAGATGTTTGATTTACAATTCTGATTATAAAACAGATTGTTTTTTAATACAAATTTTGAACAAGTGTTATTTTAATTTAACTAAATAGAGTATTTTTTAAAATTAAATAGTCATATAGCCTTAAAACACGTAATACAATAAAAAAATTAAATTAAATTAAAATAAAATATATACAAATTAAAATAAATAAATAAAAAAATCTTTACAATTAATATTGGGCAGTCACTACTATATTGGGAAGGATGTTATTTAATAATTGATCATGAAAACCATTATTTTTTTTGTTGTTTAACGTCCGACTGTTGTGCACACTTGAGGTAATACAGGCGATGGGATGATTTATAGCGTATGAAAATGCCAAGCCCTAGCCGGGAATCGAACCCGGGTCCTCAGGGTGAAAGTTCAGTACGCTATCAACTAGCCCACCGAGGTGGCGAAAACCATTATAGTAAAATTCATCTATTACAATTGCAGGTAATGCTAAATAAAAATTATTATAAAGTTTAAAAACAATTAACCATAGTTTATTACCAAATATAAAGGTAATTATAATTATTCTTTAATTCACTAATAATTCATTCACAAATAACTAATTAGTTTAGAGAAAAGTTGTATCATACAAATGTAATGTTTTGAAAGCATACAGCGCCATCTCTCGTAACTTGACCCAACTTGATGCGTTGAATACTTTTAACGCTTTATACAGTAAAATGTACACGAAACTACTGCGTAATAACATTAATTTACCTGCGCATTAAAGTGATACAATACAATAAGTATCGTAATAAAATGCGGCAATTAGTCCATTCAATACTGACCGATGTTATTCTTGGAAGGTTATTTTGTTCTTACTCACTGCCTTCCAGATATTTCTATTCCAGGAAACAACCGACTATTGTCTGCATGGAAAAACCTCCTTGTTATCCTTAGTAATTGTTGTAAGTCACAATATGTTCACTTCAAAGGATTTTCTATAATACTTGCGAACTGTCTTTTTACATTCTCATGTTGGATTGAAAAAAGCTTGCTAGCCCAACTTATTGAATTTTATACTCTTTCTCCGTGAAGCAGTCAACATTGTGTTAAGACGAGCAGTTCAGCCGGTACAGGAAATAGTCAGCAATTACACTCGTCGTCGTTAAATTAGAGGCCGCCATCTTGAAACTGAAGTGATTGAAAAAATATCTATCACATATCTCGTTCGGGCTTTATACAAAGTACCTTCGTACAAAATTTAGAAAACTTGTGTAACAAACAAACAAACTAAATGCGGAACTTTCGAGTTGAATTAAAGATCGGCCAATAATAGATTATCAACAAATTAAGCCCACATTAAGCATGAAAACTAAATCACGTATTTGAAAGAAAAACCCAAACAATCTTGTTTTGGGATTTTTGTTATTGTTATAATAGTTAAATGTACAACAAACGGAGTGCTATTAATGTGCACTAATTACATGTTTTGTCTTATTGCAAGTTTTCAGAAGCAGCTAATTATAGTAGGCTATGAAAGTGCTAAAATCCGATACAATAGGCTATCCGCTAACAGCTTGTCCTAAAGTAATATTTAAAAAAGTGTTCAGTATTCTATTGTTGTAGTGAAATGATAAATAAGCTATTCTTATCTCAATCATATGACAAGACTATAACTGAAAAAACATCCGAAAAATATATTCTGTGTGCACAGTAAAATTAAATATGGCTATGAAATAAGATAATTTTGTAAAACAGTAAATAAAATGTGCAGCATTTATGAAATTGATTTTGAAGTGCTTGAACTAGAACGAAATTTAAAAATATAGTTTTCACGTGTTCATCCTTATTTTATTTACAAATAATAATTACAAATCTTAATTAGGCCTTTTTTGTTTCCATTTACATTGCACTCTCTGAGCAAAGATGTTTCAAAGGTATTGATAACTTCTTTGTAACCAGTGTTACAGAGCAACACGAGTGTTTACAAATTTGTGAACACTTAAACAATCCGCCATAAATTTGCTGAAGAAATGTTTTATGTTCAATTTTTAATAAGTTTGACACGCATTCGCCTCACTGTCGTCGGTGGGGCTCGGTGGTTGATGTGGCTGCAACATCGAACAGTTTGTTGTGTCTCTGAACTGCGCACTTCAATGTTCTTAGTTCGAGATGCGGTTACTCCTGTTACTTTATCCTTACTGCTAAAGCTGATCTCTCGACATCATTAGTCTAACTGGCATAAAGTATAGGCTACATTACGCAATCACAACTGACGTGATAGAGGCAAAATATCCAGAAAAATATATTTTTACCATTTTAAAATTAAAATTATTTGATTTAAAAATTTAAAAGTACAATTTTTTTTACATTTAAATTGGATTTAAAATTTAATTTTTTCACATTTTAACGCTTATAAAAAGGTGAAACTGAATTTTCAAAAACGTTTAAGGTAAAAATTCTATTTTTTTCTTTAACATTGAAATGACCACTATTCCAGAACTATTGAATGGGATTTGGCCGAGTAACGAACTGTACCAACTATTGCAAAATTTGACTAGCATTGTGTTAATTTTGTTCTTTTTTCGTTTAAAATATACAATAATGGAAGACATATTTTAGGATAATATTTTAAAATTGTTTAAAAAAATTAAATATTTAATACATTACATAATTAGGTTAAACACAAACAATTTTAATAGTCTAGCTTATTCAGGGTAGCTTCAAAAGTTCAATAAAAAAAATAGTTAAACATTTTAAATTGTCACGTAATGTGTGTAATATAAATATGATTGATTTAAAATCAAATAAGATGTCTATAATCACAGAATAATGAATTGAATTGATAATTTACGTCAAATATAGACCATAGATAGACCACTGAAATTGTGATTTATGTAAAGAGTGGTAAAATGCAAAAGGCCAATGATATTGTCACAATCAAAAAAGCAAATTATTGTTAGAATAATTTAGGTGAGCTTTGAATTGGCTACTAAACGTGTAAAATTAGAAATTTTATTCAATCCAAGAATATTAAAAACTTGAGGTACTGTTAAATAAATTAACGTACAAATAAAAGGTAATATGAACTATTAATTTTAATATGTGAATAGAACTTTTCGATAGAATTTTTCAAAATTATTAATATAAAAATTTCAAATTAATAACAAAGCAAATAATTTTGTGAAAAGAATTATAAGTTTTTGCAAGGAAGCTTGTAATATTAGCTTTGTCGAGAGGAGTTAATAGACAAAAGTCTGTCATGCGGAAGAATGTAACAGAAACATGGAACAAACGAGCAAACTAATTTCGTCTCTCTAATTCTGTATCTTTCTTTTTCTTCCTCGTTTTCGATAACAGTACACGCGTATTATATGAAAACGTTGTGTTGCATTGATTTCGGTATTTTTCCTTAGTTGAAGAACACGTGCACTTTGTAACTGTTTATAATGTATTCGAAATTAATATAAACGTTTACAATAATTGTTGTTACTATCACTAGTTCTTAACAACATAACCTGAAACTTGTTATATCCTATCAGCTGTTCAATGAAATCAGCTGATCGTTACGATGAATATAAAACAACTTATATTTTACAATAACTACAGTAAATCTATGCTTAGTTTACGTATTTATTTAATGAAACTAAACAAAATATTTGTAAATATATTTTCAAACTAATTGTATATTTAGTAAAAATGTCATTAAAAACGCTTCACTGGTGTCGGTAATTCCCAGAGTTCCACAAGCGTACTTTTTCTGTGATATTAAACTTTAAACATTAATTAATAAACTTTGATAACTTGAACTTAAAGTTTTAGATTTAAGTAAGTATACCTTTGGAATTTTGTATATCAAAGTTATTTTTGTGATGTAACTTCAAATGTGTATACAAACTGTCGAACCTAAAACCACCGGAGATGAAAAGAAATTAAAGCAAATAGAGGATAAATTGAAAACAAATTATTTGTAAAAAAAATTATTGTGTAAATATAAATATCGCAAAGAATGTTTTTTTCCTGAAATTAATAAAAAAGCAGTTATTATTTATTTTATTTTACTCATTATTATAATACACTGTCCTCGCTTGTTCTGTGCACAATTTACAGATTGTAATAATGCTAAACAGTCAGTATTTGTAATATTACCACCGAAACTTTTATACAATGATTCATAACAGCTGGATAAGAGCCCCAGCTTATTAAAGTTTTTGAAAGCAACTATAAAAATAATAAAAACAAACCATATAAGAGCAGCGAAACACATAACGACCTTGATGGTATCCTTGAGATATTTGGTTTGTGTATTCATGTCTATTTAGGTGCCTACTTGACAGAGGGTGTTGGCTGTAAAGATTACATATCAATAATGTCTATTTCAAAAAGTGTTATGCCATCGGTGAAGTATAACAATAGTTACTGCATAACCAAGCTGGAGCCACGACTACAAGTAAGGCCAAAGTTAATCCTCGACTTTGTCACACGATGCTAAATATACATTATCTCTTGCTAAGGATTAACATTCCTGAGTTATCATTGTGCATAGTGGATTACTTTACGCTAGTCTGTTTTTGTTTTGAAAACCTGCGAGAGTGCTTAACTATTAGCCTGTACAGAATTAGTGAATTTCTATTGAAAAATGAGCTTAAGACCCAGGCTCTTGGAATTAGCACCGATCCTGACCTCCAGATCATTTTTTTACGAGTCGTGTGTGTGTGTGTGTGTGTGTGTGTGTGTGTGTGTGTGTGTGTGTCCCAGGAAAATCCGTTTATCAGTTTCAAATGATCTAAATCTTAAAAACATTACATTTTTTCATGTTACACTTTAAAAACTTTGATTTTACCATCACAAGCTTGTTAAAATCCGTTTAAAAAAGCACTTTAATTTTTTAAAGTACATTAAAATTAGAAAATGAATTACGTATTTTTGTTACTGTAATTTAAAGTTTTAAAGTGCTAATTTGTACATATTTTAATGCTGATTTTGATGGTGAAAGTAAATTTTCAAGACGCTCTAAGATAAAAGAAATAATGTTAGGAAATCGCTCCAATCTCGTCAGCGAGACAGCTGTGTGTCGTGATTATTTTAAATGCCTTGGGATTATTACATTAGGAAAAAGTATTTTTTCAAAAAGTAGTTCTCGTACAGTTCTTCACACAGTGCTCCCAAAACCATCACCACAACACAAATAATTGTTACATGATCAATATTTAATTTTTATGAATTTAATATTTTCGGCGTCATCGTAGAATTAATTTCTTGTTTAAATTCTGTATACATTGTATTATGTCACTTGATTTTGAAACAGATCTCCCATAAACATAATAAGCTCTGTTGTCGACAGTTTTTTTAATAGCGTGTGGTTTTATATTTAAAATCACTTTGAAAGGTAATTTTTAAATATTTTTTCCATAATTTAGATGCCACTGAAAGTTTCAGAACCACCATCAAACTCTACTGGATAATCTTACATTGTTATTATTTTCGGTGATCATTTTGAATATTTAGTTTTGTCAAATATGAATTTGATAATAGTATATTTCTGTTAATGTTTTATACCAAGAATGGAATATTTCAACTTTTCTCCAAAAAACAGATAATTATAAAGATTAGTTTTAGAAAAAATGTTTTTTAAAATGCTGTTGGCTTTTTGTTTAACGTGTAAAGTCGTTTGTTTTAATATTACATTGTATAAAAAGTTAATTTTAACACAGCGAATCCAAGAAAACAAACGAAAATAAAAATATTTGAAGAAAGACATTACCTCGAAGAATCAACGGTGGTAATCTGAAAGTAATAAAAGAGGAAAATACGAAAAAGTAAAGCGTCCATATTGGAAACTCACTCGGTAAAGAAGGATTTAAAACTACCAAAGTCTTCATAACTAAGAATTTGTTTAACATTTGTTCATCGCACCATGTATTTGGAACACGTTCCCATTTTACACTTAAATTAGTCGTAGTACAGTAAACAAATTAATTGAATATAAAGAGTAAAAAACCTAGAAAAATTGAGATTTAACCGGGTCTATTCTTTTTGACATCAATGAAGTATAAACGAATTTCATCAGTTAAAATTTAAAAACAATCAATTAATTCCACATTTTTATAAAATTTATGTAAATCAATTTTATTTATAAAATATGATGTAAAATCTTTCTAAAAATATTTATAACGACAAAATAAAATTCTTCTTTGATATTGTCGTCATTTTAAAAGATTTAATTAGATAGAACATTTGAAAATAATTTCCATAATGTTTAATGTTCTCTAGAAATTAAACAAATTTCATAAGTAAAATCTTTTAATAAAACAACTCAAATTATTTAACAAAAACAAGGGCACTCTTTTAGGGTCTACCTAAATTAAATAAATTTGTTTATAGACTATTTTTTTTTTAAACATAGTAAACAAATGAAATATTTGTTTGTTTAAGCGATTAAAATATATATCATTGTGCACTTTTAAAAAAGTTTAACTTTGGACAGAAGTAATACAAGTAAAAGTATTTTTAAGTATACAATCTCAATATTCTAATTTATTTTCTTTCATAAAAAAAAACTTGAGACATTTTCCGTCAAGACTGGTGGTCCCAAGAAACACACTGACTCACATCCACTGCCTGTAGCATACAAGTAACAGAAAGACAAAGAAGGTTTTCCCAACCGTGACTCTGCGGTGGGCACCGATACAGTAACCAAGGTTATGCCAAATTACTGCGCCACTTCTTTGTTTAATAACTTTAGCGCTGCTGTGTTTACGATACGTTATGCAACAATGTCTTCCAAGAATCAGCGTAGAAAGATAAAGTTAATTGTTATAGTCTGTAACAGGAAGCCCCGCGAGCATACAATGTTGTACAACATTAAATCTCAGATAAATTTGAAGTGTTTCTAAATTTGTTGTTAAGCACGTTAGCTAATTTCAGTCACACTTTTAAGAAACATTTGTTAATTCATACCTCAACATGAATTCGTATATTAGTCTATGAATTTTTAGTTTCTTAAGAAAGTTATGCACATTTAAACTTTTTGTTTTACTGTCAAAACCCGAATAATCAAACTGTTTTATTCTCGGAATGTTTTTACAATTCATATGGAGATTTAACGTATGATTTTTTACATTTTGAGAAATTTTGAAAATTAACCGAAAATAATGATCGACCTTTAACAATTTTCCGACTGACATTTTTGGGGCAACAGCTACTGTTTAGGGGCTAGATAATTTCGGTGTAGCTACTAATAGAAAAAACCTCTAATGGTAAAATCAGAGGAATAATTTTTCAAAATCGCCTCATAGAATTTTGCACAAGATTAGTTCAAATATAGATTCATAACTAAACGAATTTTTAGTGGATATGGATCCAAAGTTCTAAATTACTTATAAAGTAATAAGCGTTAAATTTTATTTTCAAAATCAAAACATTATTGCATTATCTGAACATATGTTTAGCAGCTGACGGCAGAAACAATATATTAGTTATCACATGGCTTTTGTAAGTTATGAACTGAAATACGAAGCTTTTTATTATTATTCAAAGTATAAGCTATAGTAAAACGCAATTAAACATTTTATGGCAGTTTTGAAATTTCATGCTTGAAAACTATGCAATACGCAGTGCAATCATAAACCAATAAAAATATTTGTAATAGCTAACGATTAAATAAATGATCAAAATTGAGTCAAGGTCAAAATTATAATAAAACTTGTAGTTTGTACATAATATTTGATAATTAAATATAACGTTTGTTTGTAATTTAATTAACAAACCCTGAATTTATTAAATAAATAATTTTTCTTTCTGCTTGAAATGTTACAATTGTTTTATATTAAAATAGAACGAAGCTCTTAATCTTTAGCATTATTTGAAACAATCAGTGCCCTCCTTTAATTCATTATACTTCCTTTTTTAAATACTATATTACTGTATTAGGACTATTGTTTATTTAGGAACCTTCATTATTTTGTCTTTGTTGTTAGATATATATTTAAATTTATTACTTCAATATACTGTTAAAAAAATTTTGATCATGTAAATTTGTCACAAACATAACTCAAACACTATTATGTGAAACGTCTGTTTATTGTGTTTTTATTAAGTTTTAATATATATTTATATTTGAGAACGTAGTTAGTACATATAGTGCATCGTTATTTAGTTTTTTATAAAACTCTTTAGTATATAATTATATATATAAAGTTGGTATTTACGTGTACATCGAAGGGCACAATAAATTAGTCAACATTGAATAGCGGATGGTGTGTGTGTGTGTGTGTGTGTGTGTGTGTGTGTGTGTGTGTGTGTGTGTGTGTGTGTGTGTGTGTGTGTGTGTGTGTGTGTGTGTGTGTGTGTGTGTGTGTGTGTGTGTGTGTGTGTGTGTGTGTGTGTGTGTGTGTGTGCTTGCAAGGAAAGAAGCTCATTATACCAATCACTTGAAGGTTGCATGCCTGATTATGTAAGACAGAACTCCAGATGCTATATATGTACCAATATACATGCAAATAAACAGCTCGTTTAAAGAAAAATGTACTTTTGTGACATAATATGCCAAGGTGATATTCTCTTTCTTCTTTGCAGCTTAGTAAACAAATATTTAAAAACAGTCAATTTATTTTAAAAAGAATCACGAAAACGTAGTTATAGTACTTTTTTAACGAATTACGTTAAGTAGTACATTCTCTATTAACTTATTTAACATCTGTTTGGAACAATAATCTGTATTTTCATTATCAGATGTAACCTTAAAGTAACAAATAACTACACATAAATGTTTTTCTTAAACATTGCAGCATGTAATCACGTAACACGTACGAAGAATTTTTAACTAACCACTTAATTAACTTAGTTTACCACTTAGATACTTATATCGTAAACTAAGTCGCAACTCTAAATTTAATGTCAAATAAACTGTCGCTAAATGCGTACTAAATTAAAACTGCTTATTGGACGATATTCATGGAAATTCCATTAATAAGTCGATGACGTCACGAATGTGTGTAGCCATGTGATTAATATTCCGTTCCTTAAACTGTTCGCAGGATCTCTCTGGCACACCTACTTCTGTTACTTGGTGTAGGAAAGTGCCCGAAGAATGGGAATTACCAGGCAACATTTCTCTTTTTACTTTGCGCACGTTTGGAGGATGTGTAGATTCGTAGAAAAACCCACATATTGCAGGACCAGATGGTCGTAACAGAGACTTTGCGGACCTGTTATTAAGTGACGTATTCATATACCCGCTACCAATTGAAATAAAAGGTGTATAGCGTTAATCAAAACTTATCGCATTGAATTAAATTATTTAATAGGGATGAAATAACCTCGTTAAAACAAATGCATGGTTGCTTAATTAAAATAATCGGTTGGTAAAAAAAATAAAATCAAATAATTCAAAAAAGCGAGAGATTATTTTACTCTCGAAATATAAATGCTTTTTATTAATTTGGTTTATTGACTTCAGTTATGAAGCTATAGATACAGAATATTGTTATTTATTAAGCGTTGGGTAGAAACGAACAGTTTTGAAATTTTAAAAGTGATTCAAATATATAAGCAATTATTAAACAACTTTTCATCAAAATCTAACAATTCATTTCACTCTCCAGCGGTTAGCAAAAATAACCCGTATACGACCAGACAAAAACTGTTTTTTAACTCTTGAGACTTGAAAACTATGTTTAAAAATTTCAAAATCGATTTTTGCCTCATTATTTTTGTACTTTAACGAAAATGTAAAACTAAGTATCATAACATAAATTTTGTTTTACTTATATAGAAAGGTTGAAACAAATAACTACAAGAACTATACAAAAGAAAACTAGATACTTCTTACTTGGACATTTGCTTCTTTTGCCATCAATAAATTTTGGGTGCTCACTACTCTCACCGCTGAAAAAGTTCGCTCTGCTTGAACAAATTGTAACAGTACTGAAATGATGAAATCGTTAACGACTATAATCAGCTGTTAGGTGAAAAGTATTTGTAAAATATGGTAATTATTTTCTCAGCAACTGTTTTTTTAGTTTATTTTTAAATATCACTGCTTTCACGTTTTGAAATATTATAAGATTTTCTTGTCATTCTGTTTTTTATAAAAAAATACATTTTTTAAAGAGTTATGAAAAACCAGTCTTGTGTGTTCGTTCATTTAACAAAAGAAAAAGTAATAAAAATAAGTAATAAAACTACTCAAGTAATAAATCTATATTTATGAATTAAATTTGTGTTTTCATTTTAAGTAAGTCAAGAAATTATTGTTTTTATACATTTTACCAACAATAATTTCTTTATAATTCAATAATAATAACAGTATACAAATATCACAAATATTATTATTCGTTAGTCTAGCAAATTAGATAGTTCTTTGTTAAAATTATTTATGTTAAATTAGATAACTTCCTTTAAAAAAATGAGTTTGTGAAAATAGTGAACTTTTAAAGAAAATAATTATTTTAAAATTTCGCTTGATATTCAAGAAGCTTGTGTCTATATGTCCATTAATGTGAACGCCTGTTTTTGCTCTGTGACTGACACAATATTTACATTTAAAAGGTATTTTTAGCAATGGTAACTTCGTTAAGTGCCTGAATTCAAAGCCTTTTATGGCTGTAACAATCAGGTTTATAACTTTTAACGAATTTCTATTGAAAAATGAGTTTTGGAAAAGTCATCATGGTACGTGATCTTAAAATGAGCGCCAATCATGACCTCTATCTAGTATACTTTTTGAAGGGTACTTAAAATTATATACAGAATATAGATGTTCCTAAACTACGCTGGAAAACTGCCAATACATAGGAAAGCACCTACAACACTGAAGGTCTTTTATAGACATGTGGATATGCTTATTTAGATCAGAATAAAGAAAAATCACAAATACAACTTTTCCTGAAAACGCTCAGTTTTCCAGAAGCCATTTTTTAGAAAAGAACACCATAACTTTGTGAATACAAAAGATATTCAGTTCAGACTTGGTATACACATTTCTTATAGTACATTTTATAACTGACAGTAAAATAAAAATTTTGTTTTGTATATTTTCAAAACGTAGTCTCTTAAAATATTTGATATTAAGTATTTTAAAAACCATATCATTTCAAAAGTTTTTTGTCAATAAATCGATTATCCTTTGACTTAAAAAATATACGTTATTTCAATTCTATTCAAAGAGAATTGAATATTTTTTTGTTCAATTTTTCAAAGAGAACCATTAGTATTTTTGTAATACTAATGGTTTTTGAGATATTATTTTATGAAATATTTAAAAATTCCAGCATTTTTTAAAATATAATTACAAGGTAATGTATACTTTCAAGTTATATATTTCAAAGTACATTTCTAAAGTTATAATATTTTTTTATAAAGAAATAAAATGGCGTACAACTGAAAAACAAAGCATTTTCGAAAATTTTATATTCTTCGATATAAATATATATTTTATATTCTTCGATATATATATATATATATATATATATATATATATATATATATATATATATATATGTTACAAGTTTTCATATGAAAATTTAAAAAATAATATTACTGAAATATCTTAATTTTAAAAAAATTATAATGGGGCTAGTTCATCCTAAAGATTTTCACACTAAATTAATATTAAGAAAGAAGAATATTTACGATGCTTGTTTACAAAAACCAAGGATTTTGAAAGTAAAAAAAAAACAACATTCAATTTTAGTAGGTAACTAAATCGAAATTTTAACTACAATAACAATTTTTACATACTAAGTATACGTTTACAATTCAAAACGTTTAGGAATGTTTACGTAAAAAAAATAAATGAAAAACGAAGCAAAACAGCCTACTGCGTAGTCTATTTAATATGACTATATTTCGTACGAATCATTTAAATTTTGTTTTAACACAATTCAAATAGTTCTATTTCCGACTTAGCCCTAGTTCAAAGACTAAATACAATAGTTTTATCTAATACAACCACTTAAGCTAAATAGGATTAACACATGACATAAATCCTTATGTCAAAACAATACTTACTTAATTTTAAACATGATGTGGTACTTAAATAACGCGCTCTACTTAAAATGTATCGTTTTAAAATGGCTCATTAACATTTATCCTTGCTATAACGTCAAAGCAATAAAGATTTTAATTAGTTATATTTGTTGTTTTGATTTATGAGACGTTTTCTGCCACAATAAAATAGAAATTTACGATACAAACATACAATATTTTAGTGGAGCAATGTAACAATATTAATACATGTTTTATTTTTATAAAATAAATAATTTCATGGCACAATAACATGAAACAAATCTGCTTTCGTTAGTCTGAGGTATTATTATAGTATTATTTTTAAGAATGTGACATTTTATTTATTTATTTTTTTTATAGTAACAAATATTTTATAGAAACTATGGTTCTTACGTCGCGGTAACATATGAATACAGACCCGATATTATGTATTATCAATGGAAAAACAGGAAGGATTTGTTCCGGAAGTGGTTTCGTGTAGAATTAATGTAGCAGCTTCCATCCAAGTTCGCTTGAATCACGCGATAACGTCACAACTGAATCATTGTTGGGTTACCCAAAAATTATAAGATTACCCGTTATAGTGTCAAAGAGAAATTTCATTTCGAGACACAGTTAACATGTGTCGTGGGAATGAAACTAAACTATTTACAAGTCGTTAGACAATCATAGCCTTAAGTCCCTACGATCGTAGTGACCATTAAAAATAAAATACTGATAACCAAAGTTAAAACATTTACAACCAATTCTTTAATAGTTAATAAACAAATGGTTTTGAGACCTTTTCATGTCAAAATGACATTTGAGGAGGAAGATCGTGGTTTGGGAAACTCTGGAGACCTAGTATGGAATACAGATGGCTCCAAGACGAAGACAGTCATTGTACAGACGTGCACTGCCTGAAACCAAAGGCAAAGAAAGCTGTTGCTCTGGGACAGTATGCAACAATATTTAAGGCTAAAGTAACGGCCAATAATGACTATATTCGGGAGAGTTTGAAAAGGGCCTTCAAGAAGACTCGTATTGATATTTTTACCGTTAGTCAGGCAGGAAGACAGTTATGGGTCTATAATTCAGTCCAAGCTGGTCTGAAAATGTCGGGAGAACCTCAATGTTCTATCGCTGAGAAAGCGGGTTCCTCTTCACTGGTTTCCGGGCATAAAGTGAATGAGGCAGACCAATTGGCTGGACTAGGATCTGTGTCTGAATTTATCGGACCTGAGCCGATAAATTTAATTTAGGAATTTAGGAAATTAAATTAAATTTAAATTTAATTTAGGAATTTTTATCATTGACCAGGTCTGCTATCAATAGATAGATTAACAAGTAACACCAGGCAAGATGGGATAATCTTCATAGACAAGACATTTCTTTAGCAAGCGCCGTTTAGAAAAACCTCAAAGAGAACTTAGAGGGGTGGCAGATATCTTGAGCAGAACTTAGAAAAATCACAGGACTCATTTCAGAGTTCTGATAATGCATTAACAAGATAGGTGTGTACCATGAAGAAACCATGTGTAGGTTGTGCAGTAAAGAGGAGGAAACTGCGGGAAACATAATTCATGATTGTGAAGCACTTGCTGGTAGGAGACTAAGGTTTTTGGATTTCAGAACCCTGGGGACTTCCAGCAGGATGAGGTAGTCAGTGAATTGCTGGACGTTATTAAGGGCACCGATCTCCTGAACTAGTGCTTAAGAGGTTTGATTGCACAATAAGTCCATTAATCGCAGTGCCTGGGGTTTTATAATCCCTTCTTCCAGTTTTTAATCTAATATACCTAACTCTCTAAACATATTTTCTGGAAAAAGAATACTTTCATCAAAATAAGTGACTAAGACAGATATATTCATCAAAATTTAAATAACTATTTTGTGATGATCGCAATATATCCTTATATCGACTTTTTATTATACTTCGTAGAGTGAAAATTTAAATATATACATATTTTTAAATGTATATTAATTTTTATGAAATTTCATTTTAATATACGAGGGTTGATCAAATATAAACGAGACTGATTTTTTAAAAAAATTATTGCTTACTTACAAATTATTCTTGATACAACTTATTTTTCTACATAGTCTCCCGCACGAGTAACACATTTTTCCCACCGGATTGGAAGTTTTTTAATTCCATCTTCGTAAAAAGTTCTCGGGCGTTCATTGAGCCATTGGAGCACGAAGGTCTCCACCGCAGAATCGTCTTCGAAACGCTGGCCTCCAAGCGCCTCTTTGAGTGGCCCAAACAGGTGATAGTCGCAGGGTGATAAGTCTGGACTGTATGGGGGATGTTCCATTGGTTCCCAGCCAATTTGATCGAGTTTAAGCCTCGTAGCGTTCGCCGAATGTGGTCGGGCATTATCGTGAAGAAGAATGACGTTTCTCGCCGGTTTAGATTTCCTTTTCCTACGAAAAGACTGTTTTGCGGCCTCTAAAACATCGCAATAATATTGTGCATTTATTGTGCGTCATTGATGGAGGAAATCGACGTGAAAGGCGCCTTGATTGTCGAAAAATACAGTGGCCATTACCTTCCCGGCCGACGATCGTGATTTGGCCTTCAGAGGCGCCCTCTCTCCCCTCTTCCGCCACTCCATACTTGCCTGTTTCGACTCGGGAGTGTAATGGTGAACCCATGTTTCGTCACAGGTGACAATCCGGTTTAATAATGCCTCACCATCTCGTTCAAATTGGGTCAATAGTCGCTGGCATATCTCCAAACGATTCCGTTTGTGAACGTCGGTCAAAATTCGTGGAACCCACCTTGCAGATACTTTGCTGAGTTCCAGGTTTGATGTAAAGATTTTTTGAACGCTACCATAGCTCAACTGGAGTTCATCTGCAATAAATCGCAGCGATATACGTCTGTCTTCGTCCAGGAGCTTCCGAACAGCATCAATGTTTTCGTCCGTGACGGAAGTGGTCGGGCGACGATGATGGCTGAGGTTTTCTACTGCTTCCCGTCCTTCGGCGAATTCCTTGTGCCAAGCAAAAACGCGAGCTCTTGACAGGGTCCTGTCCCCGTATTGAGCCGTCAATCTACGAAAGATTTCAGTCGGATTGACCCCCTCCTTGGCCAAAAACTTAATAATAATTCTCTGCTCCACGGAAACGTGCACTTCACTCTCACTCATTGTATAGTTTTATACTGAAGGGTCCGAACGGAAATGTTGCCCGTCTAAGCCCGTCCCAAACCTCCCAGGCTACCTGAAACCCCACCCTTTAGAGTTCAATGTCCAACGGAAAAGTTTTTAGAAAGTCAGTCTCGTTTATATTTGATCAACCCTCGTAAAATGCATTCCTTATTGTTACATATTAATGTACTAAGAAATTATAGTAATATTGTTTTATTAAAATTAATAAGAGCTACACATTTATCTAAACATTTGTTTAAAACTAATGGCGTTACTTCAACTAATTACTTGTTAAATGGTTGCTGCTTAGCGATTTGTTGTTTACTATTTTAATTCCAATTACTTAACATTGTGGCAAACATGAGCTTGATTAAGCCCGTTGAGAGCCATTCACAAATACTTCAGTACTTACATATATACGTACAATAGATAAATTACTGGGAGGTATTTTGCCGCTATGGCGTGACCGGGATCAGTGTGCATGCATTCCTCACGTGGTCATTAGTTTAATTAAAATAAAAACAGCCTGTCCTATTACTTGGGTCTGACGTCTCGGTTTTCCTTCCTTACTTGAAGCGACAAACTCATACGTATTTACTGACCTTGGAATTCCAATAACTAATGGACATAATTAGAACATTTCTCATGTATTAATGAAGAATTAATTTCATGTTATTAGCATATTTCAATCAGGAAGTCAGACATTTGGGCAGCCATGTGGTGCTAGACCGGGGACACGAAACGATTTGATCATGACTTGTAGTAGACTTTTGCAGGTCGATAAAATATTGTGTATGTGTGTGTGTGTGTGTGTGTGTGTGTGTGTGTGTGTGTGTGTGTGTGTGTGTGTGTGTGTGTGTGTGTGTGTGTTTGTGTGTGTTCTAGCAACGATTAAATCTACATAAATTAAATTTATCATTGTTTTGAATTTCGTTGAAAATATTAAAATAAATCTGACGTCAATTCACGTTTTATTTTAGTAATTTAAATGTAATCAATGCAGCTTTAAACGCTTATTATGATGGCAAAATTAGATTTAAAAAGCAAAAAAATTGATAATTTGTTTTGAAATATACCTGTATTATTAATTGAGACAGTTGAGTGCAGTGATTATTTTAGTTTTACTACTGTTATATTACAAGACTATTTATCCGATTTCTAAAACAATCGACTTTATTTAATTCATCATTAAACCTAATCTTTAAATCATAAATTGCAGTTTCTAGAACAATCATTTACTGTTAATTGAAGATAAAACACTTATTAATTTAATGCCCCATTACTGGTCAATTAAATATTTTAATTGTAGATTAATAGTTACTACTATTCCACTTTACAAAATTCACAACGTTGTCAAAGTTTGATTTATGACTACATTTTTAAAACGTGTTTTCGTTAGTATTGCATATGCTTTTTTTAATTGTAAAATTTAATCCTTATATTTTTATGTACAGACGTTTTTTCTCCAAATTGTTTATTGACAATGCCAACATAACCTATAAATTGATCTTAAGCCTTATTTGCATTGAATTCATGAGTATACAAAATAATGATAATAGTAGGGCGTAATCCAAATGAGGAATTAATGGAAGAAATAGGGTTATTTAAACATTACAACTTACATTTATTTAATTATTTTTCGGGTGAAGAATTCAAGATTCGATTTAGGTTCAGCAAAGAAGACGTTGTTTACATTTTAAGCCTGGTTTCAAATTATCTCTCCCACACTACAGCTAGGATTGCGCTGCTTTTCTCAAAAATGTGATAGCCTACAGTACTCAAAAACTTAATAGTATAATGTAAACAGTAAAAACGTAACTAAAGAAACAAAAAATAAACAGTCAACTTAACCTATAAATTGCAATATATGATTATAACATTTTTGGAAACAAATGTTTACTCTTTTTATTCTAGGCCTATCTTTAAAGTTAAAGAGAGGTTAATTGAGATTGGGTAATCTTTGATTAAATATTTTCTAGAGACAGAATGCAAAATGTAATTAATAATTATGTTCATATAGCACTTGCAATTGGATCATTAAATAAATGTTCTAGAAACCGACATTAAATGTTAAATAGTATTGTAATATTATTAACTTTATTACAATTATTAACTACTAGCTGTTACCCGTTGCGGCTTTGCCTGCAATTATAATGTAGGCTACAAAATTTATAGTCGATTTTCAAAATCAGAATAGATCATTTCATTTTATTATATTTCTATTTACAATATTATACGATTTATGGTTTTCGGCCAAGAAATATACATTTTTGCTACTCGATACTCTAAAACAGGGTCCTGTCATATTTTAATAAAAAAAAGTATTATTAAAAAATCACTATTATTCAATTAAACTGGAATAGTATTGTGTTTATCTCAGGTACCTAAACCTTGTTCATACCAAATTTAGTCTCAATTGGTCCAGTAGTTAAAGTGTGATTGAATAACAAACAAATAAACAAAACCAAACTTTCAGAAATATAATATGATTACCTGTTACCCGTCACGGCTTTTCCCGCAATCGTAATATACATTAAAGATCACGCATCACCGTGTTAGGACCAACAACCGTGTCAGTTAGGTTATGGTGTATTTCTTTTTTAAAATAAAGGTTTTTTTAACGCACCACCGTGTTAGTTAAGGTATGGAGTACTCTTTAAAAAAAATTAAGGCTTTTTTCCTGCTTCAACGTATTAGGCCCAACAACAGTGTCAGTTAGGTTTGGGAGTACTATTTTTTAAAAAATAAATAAAGGTGTTTTTTAATGCATCACCGCGTTAGGCTTAACAACCATGTTAGTTAACTTATATATACAATATATAAATTACTGGGAGGCATGGTTGCTGCTTAGCGATGTGTTGTTTACTATTTTAATTCCAATTACTTAACATTGTGGCAAACATGAGCTTGATTAAGCCCGTTGAGAGCCATTCACAAATACTTCAGTACTTACATATATACAATATATAAATTACTGGGAGGCATGGTTGCTGCTTAGCGGTGTGTTGTTTACTATTTTAATTCCAATTACTTAACATTGTGGCAAACATGAGCTTGATTAAGCCCGTTGAGAGCCATTCACAAATACGTACTTCAGTACTTACATATATACAATATATAAATTACTGGGAGGCATGGTTGCTGCTTAGCGGTGTGTTGTTTACTATTTTAATTCCAATTACTTAACATTGTGGCAAACATGAGCTTGATTAAGCCCGTTGAGAGCCATTCACAAATACGTACTTCAGTACTTACACATATACAATATATAAATTACTGGGAGGCATGGTTGCTGCTTAGCGGTGTGTGTTGTTTACTATTTTAATTCCAATTACTTAACATTGTGGCAAACATGAGCTTGATTAAGCCTGTTGAGAGCCATTCACAAATACTTCAGTACTTACATATATACAATATATAAATTACTCAGGAGGCATGGTTGCTGCTTAGCGGTGTGTTGTTTACTATTTTAATTCCAATTACTTAACATTGTGGCAAACATGAGCTTGATTAAGCCCGTTGAGAGCCATTCACAAATACGTACTTCAGTACTTACACATATACAATATATAAATTACTGGGAGGCATGGTTGCTGCTTAGCGGTGTGTTGTTTACTATTTTAATTCCAATTACTTAACATTGTGGCAAACATGAGCTTGATTAAGCCCGTTGAGAGCCATTCACAAATACTTCAGTACTTACATATATACAATATATAAATTACTGGGAGGCATGGTTGCTGCTTAGCGGTGTGTTGTTTACTATTTTAATTCCAATTACTTAACATTGTACATGAGCTTGATTAAGCCCCGTTGAGAGCCATTCACAAATACTTCAGTACTTACATATATACAATATATAAATTACTGGGAGGCATGGTTGCTGCTTAGCGATGTGTTGTTTACTATTTTAATTCCAATTACTTAACATTGTGGCAAACATGAGCTTGATTAAGCCCGTTGAGAGCCATTCACAAATACGTACTTCAGTACTTACACATATACAATATATAAATTACTGGGAGGCATGGTTGCTGCTTAGCGGTGTGTTGTTTACTATTTTAATTCCAATTACTTAACATTGTGGCAAACATGAGCTTGATTAAGCCCGTTGAGAGCCATTCACAAATACGTACTTCAGTACTTACACATATACAATATATAAATTACTGGGAGGCATGGTTGCTGCTTAGCGATGTGTTGTTTACTATTTTAATTCCAATTACTTAACATTGTGGCAAACATGAGCTTGATTAAGCCCGTTGAGAGCCATTCACAAATACGTACTTCAGTACTTACACATATACAATAGATAAATTACTGGGAGGTATTTTGCCGCTATGGCGTGACTGGGATCAGTGTACATGCATTCCTCACGTGGTCATTAGTTTAATTAAAATAAAAACAGCCTGTCCGATTACTTGGGTCTGACGTCTCGGTTTTCCTTCCTTACTTGAAGCGACAAACTCATACGTATTTACTGACCTTGGAATTCCAATAACTAATGGACATAATTATAACATTTCTCATGTATTAATGAAGAATTAATTTCATGTTATTAGCATATTTCAATCAGGAAGTCAGACATTTGGGCAGCCATGTGGTGCTAGACCGGGGACACGAAACGATTTGATCATGACTTGTAGTAGACTTTTTGCAGGTCGATAAAATATTGTGTATGTGTGTGTGTGTGTGTGTGTGTGTGTGTGTGTGTGTGTGTGTGTGTGTGTGTGTGTGTGTGTGTGTGTGTGTGTGTGTGTTTGTGTGTGTTCTAGCAACGATTAAATCTACATAAATTAAATTTATCATTGTTTTGAATTTCGTTGAAAATATTAAAATAAATCTGACGTCAATTCACGTTTTATTTTAGTAATTTAAATGTAATCAATGCAGATTTAAACGCTTATTATGATGGCAAAATTAGATTTAAAAAGCAAAAAAATTGATAATTTGTTTTGAAATATACCTGTATTATTAATTGAGACAGTTGAGTGCAGTGATTATTTTAGTTTTACTACTGTTATATTACAAGACTATTTATCCGATTTCTAAAACAATCGAACTTATTTAATTCATCATTAAACCTAATCTTTAAATCATAAATTGCAGTTTCTAGAACAATCATTTACTGTTAATTGAAGATAAAACACTTATTAATTTAATGCCCCATTACCGGTCAATTAAATATTTTAATTGTAGATTAATAGTTACTACTATTCCACTTTACAAAATTCACAACGTTGTCAAAGTTTGATTTATGACTACATTTTTAAAACGTGTTTTCGTTAGTATTGCATATGCTTTTTTTAATTGTAAAATTTAATCCTTATATTTTTATGTACAGACGTTTTTTCTCCAAATTGTTTATTGACAATGCCAACATAACCTATAAATTGATCTTAAGCCTTATTTGCATTGAATTCATGAGTATACAAAATAATGATAATAGTAGGGCCTAATCCAAATGAGGAATTAATGGAAAGAAATAGGGTTATTTAAACATTACAACTTACATTTATTTAATTATTTTTCGGGTGAAGAATTCAAGATTCGATTTAGGTTCAGCAAAGAAGACGTTGTTTACATTTTAAGCCTGGTTTCAAATTATCTCTCCCACACTACAGCTAGGATTGCGCTGCTTTTCTCAAAAATGTGATAGCCTACAGTACTCAAAAACTTAATAGTATAATGTAAACAGTAAAAACGTAACTAAAGAAACAAAAAATAAACAGTCAACTTAACCTATAAATTGCAATATATGATTATAACATGTTTGGAAACAAATGTTTACTCTTTTTATTCTAGGCCTATCTTTAAGGTTAAAGAGAGGTTAATTGAGATTGGGTAATCTTTGATTAAATATTTTCTAGAGACAGAATGCAAAATTTAATTAATCATTATGTTCATATAGCACTTGCAATTGGATCATTAAATAAATGTTCTATAAACCGACATTAAATGTTAAATAGTATTGTAATATTATTAACTTTATTACAATTATTAACTATTTTTGTGTGATGGCCTGTATTACCCCTACTTTTTACGGACATTTTTCACGAATAACTAAGTAAAACTCTTTATTATTTCATAGTTTACTAATTTAATTAATAAAAGAGCGTAAAAACATTTTAGTTTTAATAAGTGTTTAGGAAAACTTTCATCTGACAAGAGGTCCTAAATATTAAAATTTGCGTACTAAATGTATTAAACATTTTTTATTCAATTTATATCAGAACAGAATATACTTTTTAACAAGTGTATTAAGACAGTCTTAAAAAGTCACAAAGAACAGTAAAATATTAAAAAAGTGTATACATTTTATTCTTAGTGTATACTGGCGTAAACATTTTTTTAAAATATAAAAGCAAGAAAACTATTAAAAAATATTTGTATTTTTTATTTGAAACATAAAAGTTACTCTTGCAAAAAACTAAAAAGCAGCGGTTCCCAAATGTCTCGCTGATGTGATAAAAGCGAATTAGGCCTACTAATTTTTTTTTCAGCTTTAGAAAATATGATTTTACCATCACAATCTGAACAAATTACAATTTAATTTTTAAATTATTTTTGAAATACGAAATGGTCTATTACTGCCGTTAAATTTACTTTCGTTTATGGTTTTAACAAATTTAGAATGCTAATTTGTGCCCATTTTAACGCTGATTACTACGATATTAAAAAGAGATTTACTTTAAAATGTAAACAAAACGTAATGTTTATTTTAAAAATTTGAAATGGGCACCATTTTTTTGAATAAATTTTTATGTATAACAAACATGTTTACGCTATTATAAAAACCTATTTTTGTGCTAAGTTTAAGTCAAACTGGATTTTGACCGTAAAATTGCTAAAACACACACACACACACACACACACACACACGCACACACACAATGTATAAAAAGTTAACGATCTGTCAAAAGTGATCTCAATGTCAGTATTGACACTCATTTCATAGTCCTTGGTATGAGTTTTACCATTATGGCGGATATATTAACTAATTTTTAAATGAAAAATTGACAAAAAAGTTTTTGTTTAATATCTGCGTGAGAACACATTTTAATTCAATTAATATTAATCTATTGGTTTAGGATAACCAAAGTTGAATGACTTATAATTTCTTTAGACAATATATAAATAGAAGGTACATGCCCCTTCTACTAGTCAAGTAACAAAATTAAATAAAAAAGCGGCAGAGCAGTGTTGTAGTCTTTGATGTATGTGATTACTTCATGCACGATAAAGTCAGTAGCATTGTTAATAAATGACATAATATTTGGTATAATTAGCCTACCTATTTGTTCTTATTACATATATTCATTAAAATGTTATCATTGAGAATATTACCGATAGTGATAAGGTTAACAATCAGTGATGTCATCGTGTAAGCGCCAATCCAAGTGTGTGGATTAAGCAATAACATTTATTGTTAGTTCAGTTGACCGTAGATTGGGAAACAGAATGTAGGCTACGATTTTATTGGAGAAGACTTGTTAAACAGTACAAAATACAACTTTAATTGGTTTCACTTTTGTTTCTGAATTCAGTATTGCTTAAGAAGTTTTTGAGAGAAACAATATATGTAATTTAAATAATTAATAATTTTAATAGATTATGTTAATTATTTTTCCTTTATTTGGTTATAACTATAATTGAAAATATTAATCTGTTTTATTTATAAATTTGTTTATACGAAATTATTACCACTACTCGAGTTAATCGTTTACTTATATATTTTTATTATTATTATATTTTTACCATAAAAATAATGACTACTTTGAAAGGAGGTCGGTATAATATTTAATAGTACTTTGGTAATTTTATTACGATGTAGGCTTCTATAAAATTATTGTTTATATTGTTCTAAGTAAAAAAAAGGAAAAACGTAATTGTTAATTCACAAAAAATAATTGATTGTTAAAACAAATAAAAGTAACCGGGACTTTGACATGCAAGAACCAAGACTAAGAACAAAATTCCTTTATTTATAAAAAAATGATTCAGGATTTGACACCTATGAAACAATTTGGAAACAAATGTGAGTCATTTGGAAGTTCCTACTGCGTTTGAAATTCAAGGTGAACATTTGGGAACCGTAAAAACACATCCTTTTTCCTTTACTAAACCACAACCCACTAATTCAGATGACACTGAATAATTAATTAAAAAGATATAACTAGTCATCAAGGTTTTGGTGTTGAACTTGTGGTTTCCCATGCGGCACAGAAAGCACCATATTTTAAACAAAACCATTTCATGCAAAAAGAAGTTAAATTAATAACTTTATCACGACAGAATTTTCCTAGACAGCATAAGTGAATTGTAAGAAGATGCAATTTTCATTTTTAAATATAAATAATTTAACTAAAATTATACTGACACAGCACAAATAATGTTTCACTTAGGCCTAAGTAATGGGAAAAAATTAAAAAAGTAACAATATTTTATAATATCTCATAAACGAGCACTGTAATTTGTGTACATTTTTCTCGTTTATATTAAAAAAGTGAAAATTAAAGCAAATTAATATTAGCTTTAATTTACATGTTTTTTTGAAAATCAACATAACTAATATAATAAGTGTTTGAACAAATTAGCATTTTTATTAAAAAAACTGATTAGCCTAATGCAGATTTCAATAGGAAAATGAAACATATTTTCAAAAAATACAGGTTTAAAATATTTACGTTATTAAAAAAAAATACTTTTAGTAGCTGCAACAATGATATTATTAGACCAATTTTTATGAAATTCTAACTGTCTAAGAAATTACGGAAATCCATTTATCTCGTATTTTAACTCAAATCAGTCTGATATATCCGATGGTATTGTTTAGTCACACACTTATGCCTATTGTTACATACAATTTTTAACGTCACAATTTTGTTTTAGAAGTCAGAATCGGAGCTAATTTTTTTTGTATAAAGTCTGGGTCTTACAATGATGGCAGCTTAAATTGTCAGTTTTTCAATGAAAATTATCTAATGTTAATTTTATTTTCCTCGATTCTGTCTCTTTAAAATACATTTGTTTAACAATGCTGGTTTATTTTTAATATTGGAGTATTCCATTGCTGAACATTATATTTTTTACTAAAAATTTAATTTAGTGAACTGATCATGTACAAGAACCTTTACAAGTAATAGCAATATTTGACGGTTTCTTTGGTAATTACAAGAAAATAGGTTCTACATTTTATAAAATTTTTTTACGAATTAAATTGTAGCTTTAAAAAAATTGTAATCAATATGATTAGTCCAAGTTTATTTAAACCAAGTAAACGACTAATATTTTTTTAATATTATATTTATATTATATATATTATAATATAAATTTGTATATAATAATAATAATAATATATATATATATATATATATATATATATATATATATATATATATATATATATATATATATATATATTATATATTAATATTTTTATGAACTTTTTAAAAAAATTGTTTATTAACCTACATGTATGAATAGTATAAACAGAGTGTTATAATATAAAAACTGCATGATTTAGATACATTGTAAAATTATTGTAGGCTATTAAAAATATGTGTGTTCACTTCATTATATTTGTGTAATTTTTATATTTGTTTATTTAGGTAATGTCTAAGGTGAGTTTTTTGTTGTTGTATTATAATTAAAATAGACACTACATCACATAATGGATGTCAGTTAATGTCAAAAGAAAAATTATCACTTTAAAAAATGTTGAAGTAACCCTTCAATCCAAGCGCTTATTTGTAGTAGAAGAATAAAAATTTTTGAGGACAATATTTTGACTGGTAATTATTTTTTAATGACATTTAATTTTGTTATTTTAATAATGTTTTTTTATTGAGAAGTTGTTAAATGTTTTTTATCATATATATATATATACATACATGCATATATACACACACACACACACACACACACACACACATACATATATATATATATATATATATATATATATATATATATATATATATATATATATATATATATGTATATATTTATATTTTCATATTGATTATGACAATGAAAGGAAATATAAAACAACTGTAGGATAAAAAAATTAATATAAATTCGTTTGTATGAGTTGCCGAGACAGCTGCGCTCTGTATTTGTTTTTATATTTTCTTATAATAGTGTAGACAGTACGTGAGATTGCGTATTGTCATTGTATCATATATGTTTAACTGTATTAAGTGTAAATGTGCTATATAATTAGTTGTAACGTAACAATGCATACAGTCCTTATGAGAAATAACCTCCAGTTCTGCAAGTTCAACACCTGACTAGTTACAGATAAGTGGCGTGTTGCAGAATAGCCGACAGTGTACAGCTGGCATGAATAAACCAGTCATGAAATGCATGAAGTTTCAAGTTATTTCTAATAGAACTTTATAATAACAAACCAAACAATGTTATTTACATCTTAATAGAAGTACTTCTGCTGTCATTTAATGATTGTTAGCGAATGTGTAAGAAAACAGCTGTTGGAGGAATCATTATTGAAACACGCTATTGATGGTCAGCACTTTAAAAACATTCATAATTTTTATCAGAAAATTGATTTTGTAGCAAACAATAAAATTTCGTTAATCACTTTTCAAAATCTAACAAAAACCAAATAGAATGTTATTTGTAAAGCACGAAAATTGTAGTGTTTAAACTTTGTTAGCGTCAGAAAATTGGTTTCAACAAGCCAAAGCCACAGTTGTGTTTAGGTAGATTTGAAACACTTCTTTAAAACATAAATTATTGTGTAAATAATAACATTTGTTCGTTAGATAAATACCAGTAAAGATCTTTAACGCTTACAGATGTACTTAATTTTCTGGGCAAGTGAAATCATTACACACCGAATCAAATAGGCCTAGTTAATTAAAATCAGAGAAGAAAATAAGTTCTTCAGAAATATTACAAAATATCTGACATTCAACTATTTCACGGTAATAATCTGGTTTGAAAGCTATCAAAAATTCGTTTTCTCGAAATTAATTTTTCAAATTTAGCCATCAATTTGCACTATAAACAAAGATTCATAAATAAAACCAATATGAAATAAAAGAAATGTACGGCTGTAAATTAAATAGAAAAAACTGAAATCGGTAAGAGATTGTTTCCTTTTTTTGTTTATTCTCTAACTGAAACTATTTCGAATATTCATTTACGACAAAATTTGAGTAAAATTTGATTAACCGATTTTCATAAAATAAATTATTTTCGGATTTATCGATAACGTTTGAAACAGACGTTTTAATCGTATGGCAAATACATAATTGGTACATATTGAAGTGAATCCTGAAAGCTATTTATATTATTATATTTAGGAATCCTGAAAGCTGATATATCTATCAAAATCACAAGATCTTACAGTGAGAAAGGAAAACGTAAACAGAACACGTATATTATTCTACTAGCTGTTACCCGTTGCGGCTTTGCCTGCAATTATAATGTAAGCAATAAAATTTATAGTCGATTTTCAAAATCAGAATAGGTCATTTCATTTTAATATATTGCTATATACAATATTATACGATTTATGGTTTTCGGCAAAGACACATACATTTTTGCTACTCGATACGCTAAAACAGGATCATGTCATATTTTAATAAAATACAGTATTATTAAAAAGTCATTATTATACAATTAAACTGGAATAGTATTGTGTTTATCTCAGATACACCAAATGTAATCTCATTTTGTCCAGTAGTTAAAGTGTGATTGAATTAGAAACAAATAAACAAAAACAAACTTTCAGAAATATAATATGATTAGCTGTTACCCGTCACGGCTTTGCCTGCAATCATTATATACATTAAAGATCACGCATCGCCGTGTTAGGACCAACACCCGTGTCAGTTAGGTTATGGTGTACTCTTTTTAAAAAAATAAAGTTTTTTTTAATGCATCACCGTGTTAGGCCTAACAACCATATTAGTTAGCTTATGGAGTATTCTGTAAAAAAATATAAAGGTTTTTTTACGCATCGCCGTGTTTGGCCTAACAACCGTGACAGTTGGGATATGTAGCCTAATATTCTTTAAACAAATATAAAGGTTTTTTCACGCATCACCGTGTTAGGCCTAACAACCGTGTCACTTAGGTTATGCACTATTCTTTTAAAAAATGGGTTTCCTATCACCCAAATCCGTGTTAGACGTATTTTTATTGTTTTACTGATCTGTAGATCAGTAAAAGAATAAAAATACGTCTAAAATCAGTACAACACGGTACAGATTTTCGCCGGTAGCAATTTTGAGGTTATGTTGGTCACTTTTATTTTCGATTTTTATCGTACTTCTCCTTCTTTCATATTTTGGATTCTTGTTTTTGGGCACATAATAAAGCATTTTAGTAACAAAAATATCGAAAACTCCAATAGATGCTGCACTGCATATTTACCATTTTTTCATGTAATGTAATTACACAAATGTATATACTACCTTACAATTAAAGTATCCTATATATATATTATATATATATATATATATATATATATATATATATATATATATATATATATATATATATATATATTCTGCACTCTGCTTCAAAAACATTGAAAAGTCTTAAATGAAAAATACCAGATTGTGATTATTAGATGAAAATGTAACATTAAAAACAATAATTTTGCAATAAATAAAATATAGATTAAGATTTGTAAAATGGGATTAGATCTATGTCCATCTCAGGTGCCTAAATCTCATGTTCAGTAAACAGTAATTAAACCTAACTACAGTTAACACATGTTACAAAACTAAATACTAATAATTATTTTGGGCGTTGTTATATTGGGCGTTTATTATAAAAAACGTAGTATAATGACGTTTTTTAAAACGGGAATAGGCCTATGTGTATCTCAGATACTTAAACCATATTCATACCAAATTTCATCTCAATTGGTCCAGTGGTTAAAGCGTGATTGAATAACAAACAAACAAACAAATAAACAAACACACAAACTTTCAGAAATATAATATGAATTAGATAAATACAAAATAAAAGCTCCAAACTAGGCCTAATACGTTTTATGCTAGGTGTTGCAATTCCTGCTGCGGTAATATAATGCTAATTGAACAACAATGATTTCGGACAACAGCTGTTCTTTTAGTAGTATTATATTAATTAGGATTATTATTGTTACCATTGATGCATCTTTGTTTCCTATAAAGTATAGGTCTTACCATATTTTTTATTAGTGAATAGGCTATATCTCGTAATTAACTGTTAATTATATTCAAAGAGTCGTTATAAAGTTATAACTGTTTGACTACAACAAGGTAAATAATATTTTATAGTTTATGTAAGCCTATAGTTACATTAAAAACCTTGTGTCATTTACATTACATATAAATTTATTTAGAAATATTTTAAAGGGTATTGTTGGAAAACTCAATGAAATTATTTTAGGTAATATTTATTGTAAACTCTAACATTCATTGAAAAAATCAATTTAAATTACTGACGTAAACATTGTTACGTCATCAGATCGCATACAATCTGATCGCATCAACCTTTCGTTACAGAATCAGATCGCTCGCATGTGCCTAACGCTCAGATATTAACCGAGAATAAAGCCGAACGCTTATTTTGATACATAACAAGCCTTGGCCGCTCCGACTCCGACGAAACAAACCGAAGCCAAATCGTTTTTCAATTCTAGCGTGGAAGGTTATGTTAGCGGACAGTTTGCTAAAACATTGACTGTAGTACAGCTAGTTTCCACGTGTTACCCCTATATTGTCTTAACGAACTGGCGTAAAATAAGGACGTAAAAACGTATTTCAGTTGCAAGCACATATGATTTTCTTTTATTTTGTACGGCAAAGCATAAAATCGTTAAATATAAGTAAGTAATACAAAACAAAAACAATTTTATAATAATTGAAAACGCAGAACAATGCCTTTATGATTTGTGGAAATAACAAGTAAACAAAGCAGACTATATGCTGTTCAACTTCCTGCGATAGCATCAGTGTTTCCGGTATCAATTAAAACTCTACGGTCTATGTGAGTAAGCGGCAAGCTCATTCACCTGATAAACTTCAGTTTCCTTTTCACTGTGATAGTAGTCCAGCTGACCCCCAAATTATGTGAATTGAAAAGACTGACACCTAAACAACATGATAGCAGTAGAATTGGTTATTATTTGTTTATATTTTAACGATTTAACAGACTTACTTAATTTATAATAGAAAATAAACAATCACTAACCTAAATGTGATTTCAACAATGTTATATTAAAGTTAAAATTACTTCATCCTTGAAATATAAAGAAAAATGTTTATCGTTTTCAGCTAACCCATTATAACAATGAAATTGTTGAAAACATTTAAATTTCTAAAATTGTTGTTTTTGCACAGTAAAAGTTTGTTAATAGATGTAGAAGTACTTCTCCTTGGTACTATTATTTATGTCAATTAAACTTTAATTATATTAAGAAAATAATTTTGAGAAATTCAATTGCAAACACATTTATGTTTAATTTTTTCATACACAAAGGATATTTTGTAAGTTTCGCTTAAGTTTCGTTAAATGTAAGTGTAAAGGGATTAAGTTACACACATGCATTAATAAAAATGGGAAGGTTAAAATATAAAAATGTAGATTTTTGTATGTTTCCCGAAAATCCCAAGAGAGCTACAAATAAAATAAATTAAGCCATCATCATAGTCAAATTAAAAAAGAGCAAACTTATTTAGATATGTTATGAAGAAATCATGTGCGAAAGCAATAGTCGGTGTAAGAAATATGTAATGAAGACGTTTATGGATCAGAAGTAAGTAAAAAGCATTTTCGTTCAGATTCGTGTCTTGCTTTTTCAAGATTTGTTATTTCTCATATGGGATTGATTTTTGAGATGACAACCCAACTGTTTTTCGGGGTGTTGCGTGTTTCGTAACGTTACAGTGAAAAGAAAATTAGGTAGGCCTAATTTGATAGATGTTTTTAAACGAGCAAAGCGAGGCCTCTGTTAAAACAGAGTTAAAACTTGATCGGTTAACACTCGACCGTTCGGCATTCGGTTTGTGTTTTTGTTTGATTTATTACGCAGTTTTAGCCAAACGCATTGACCGACTGTTTTGAAATTTGCCCAAATGACGTACGTGTAACATTTTTTCCAGTTTATTTCCGTTTCAAGATGGCGGACTCTGATTTAATGATACGACAGCATGGAGTTTTAATCAAACGCAATGGTCGATTATTTTTTAATTTGTTACGAAAGTACCTTGTAAGCTACAAAATCAAAAGACTAAGTGAAAGATTTTTTTCCCGTTCACTTCCGTTTCAGGATGGTGGGCTATAATAATTCAACGTTGAGACTGTAGTTGCTGGCTATTTCCTGTAATACTGGCTGAATGGCAAAATCTATTAAAATTTCGACCTCTTTGTGGAGAAATAGCACATCATAAATATTACGGTTACCGGTTAAATTGGCGGAAAAGGTTACAAGCGTTGACGTAGAGCGCTCTGTATATTAATTAAGAATATAATGCGAGGTCTATTGTTCTTTTAACTATTAGTTACATTATTTATTAATAAAGTTTAGTAATCAATAATTACAATTTTGAAAATATGTCCACGAATACTTTTAAAGAAATATTGAGAGAACGAAAATTTGACGTTCTGAAAATTATGAAATTATAAAAATATTTATATAAATAATAATTATACTTTGATATTTGATACTGTAATATATCTGGAATGTTTATCAAATAATGTGAAATATAAACATATATTTGTTGCAAAAAATTGAAATTATAGCAAAAACATTTGAGTTTAATGAAAACTATTTGTGTTTCTAAAACTTAAAAAAGACAGCAATGGTTGTGTTGTCGCTCTTCCTACATAGACTTATATGCTTGTTTTGTGTTATCAATGACGTGCGTGTTCCGGCAGGCAACCCACGTAGCTTAGTTGATAATGTCACGCAGCGTTGACTTTATGTCAAGATTAGGTTACTTTATATTTGTCTGCAACTTAGCTCTGAGTCTGTTTTCAACTTAACAAGTTTACTTTGTACACAATCAAACACTTCATTATTTAAATTTAAGTTTATAATTGTCGAGACAGTTTATAATTATTTTATTATAATAATTAATTGCATAACATTAATAAAAAATACCATATTTTGAAATGTAAGACAAGGAAAATGATGTACAAAAAACATGTGTTTTGTTATTTTACATAACAAGTATCAGTTGAGATGTTATAAGAGATCTTTAAAACTATTTAGTTTTTCTCAACGAGGCATATTTGTAATACAAATGAATGTTACTTTACGAAATGTGCATAGTTTTAGCAATTTTCTATTGGATAGATTAAATGACCTTGTGGGCCATTGAATTAGAGGGAAATTTGCTTTTTATTAATAAACTTTTATTGAAAAAAATGAGCTATTAAAGTGGAAGCGAACATATCCATTAGAATATCTATTTTAAAAAAGAATATTTTGGTAACAGCTCGAAACATTTCGTTAGCAAAGTATGTTCATTTTTACGCTGATTACGATAGTAAAATCTCATTTAATAACAAATAGTACCGGAATACTGTAATGTTTTAAGATTTTTAATAACTTTTAAGTGTTAAAAATTCGATAATATTTGGCTTTCAAATACTCTTGTTTCTGTTTTCAATATTTTTAATTTTTGAAATTATTTCCCATCACGTCAGCCAGCACGTTTTGCAATTATATTTACTGATATATTTTTTATTTAATTTTTAATTTTATAATTTTAAAACTGGTTATTTTTAGTTCATGTCTGCCTCTGTAATGAAGTGCTGTAATGATTCTGACTTGCTGAGCTGGTAGGCATCGGTATCTTTGTGTTGAACCGATAACTTATTTAGTTTCTCTGCTGTGTTTATCACATTATCGGCGAGTGGAGCTCACTGTGGTCCTAACGGCACTTCAAGCTGTTTGTTTCCGTTTCAATATACCGGCATGTTGAACCGATAACTTATTTAGTTTCTCTGCTGTGTTTAACATATTATCGGCGTACTCACTGTGGCCCTAACGGCACTTCAAGCTGTTTGTTACCGTTTCAATATACCGGCATGTTGAGCCGATAACTTATTTAGTTTCTCTGCTGTGTTTAACACATTATCGGCGAGTGGAGCTCACTGTGGTTTCCCTAATTAGTTTCTCTGCTGGCACTTCAAGCTGTTTGTTTCCGTTTCAATATACCGGCATATTGAGCCGATAACTTATTTAGTTTCTCTGCTGTGTTTAACACATTATCGGCGAGCTCACTGTGGCCCTAACGGCACTTCAAGCTGTTTGTTTCCGTTTCAATATACCGGCATGTTGAACCGATAACTTATAACACATTATCGGCGAGTGGAGCTCACTGTGGCCCTAACGGCACTTCAAGCTGTTTGTTTCCGTTTCAATATACCGGCATGTTGAACCGATAACTTATTTAGTTTCTCTGCTGTGTTTAACACATTATCGGCGAGTGGAGCTCACTGTGGCCCTAACGGCACTTCAAGCTGTTTGTTTCCGTTTCAATATACCGGCATGTTGAGCCGATGTGAATCTCCGTCGACACAAGCCCTGTTGGATCTAGAAACAGCAGTTCCGTTTCAAGATTTCAGCAGAGATTTTGGGTGTCAGACATTCTTGCGTTTGACAAATCTGCAGATCGCCAGTCAGCCGTCTTCTTGTTCGGTGGCAAGTAGGCTACGGCCGAATGTTTAGCGCACCCCACTGTGAAATAGGGAAATATTCAGGATTTTAAATTTTTGTTAAAGTTACTCCAGAAGACAAGGACGACGTTGCAGCAATTAACCTTAGAAAATAGTTTGAACAAGATTCCGCAGCCGATAACATTAAAAATCTTCAAGGGAGCAAACATCGTCAACCAAAGACAAAGATCAACTGTGACAAGACTCCAAAGATTGGGAAGATGACGAACCATGTTACACTGAAAATAAATATCATAGAATTCATAAGGCAAAAACATTTTGAAAAATTCATGTAGTTTGTACACTTAGATTAAGGAAAAAAAGAAATTAAATTACGGAAAAGTTAGATTACGTATTTAACATTCACTCCAGAGTGTACCGGGGATGAGAGTGTAGTTAAAAATAAAAGCAGGCGAACTGTGATATGCACGCACGAAAGCACACGCACACAACAAACACACAAACACACACACACACACATATATATATATATATATATATATATATATATATATATAAGCGGCGTTGTCCTGACTGACTGACTGATTGAGAATCAACGTAGAGCCGAATCTATTAATAATAGAAACTTGAAATTTGAAGAGGCCCTTCAGAACACTATGTAGGGGTGCATTAAGAAAATATTTTGCAAAAATTGGTTTTGACGCCATTAAACTACTTATCCAGTCCAAATTTAATAAAAAACGTACACTATTATAGGTAGAGACTTGAAATTTTCAGGGTATCTTCTTACAACAATGTCAAGGTGCACTAAGAAAGGATTTTGCAAACATTTGATTTTAACGCTATTAAACTACTTAACCAGTCCAAATTTAATAAACAACGTACAGCCAATACTATTATAGCTAGAGATGTGAAATTTTAGGGTACCTTCTTACAACAATGCCGAGGTGCACTGACAGAATTTTGCAAAAATGTTGATTTTAACACCATTAAACTACTTACCCAGTCCAAATTTAATAATCAACGTATAGCCAAGACTATAATAGATAAAGATTTGAAATTTTCAGGGTTACCATTTGAAAAATGATTTTCCAGTATAGAGTTACTTTATCACAAATACGTATTAAGGCATATTGTAGAAATTATATACGCAAACATTGTGTAACATTCTTGCAGACAACATTGACACAATTTTCTCGCATGGTTGTTGATTACGGCAAGAAACTAACGTTTTTGGAGCAGGGAATACAGAATCTATGAAGTTACCAGAAATATTGTGGACGACTAATTTAATTGGGAGCTGTTTTCACCTATCTGCCTTTGTCTTTGTATCAGTTAATTCAAAAGTAGGCATGAAATTTTCAGATTGAATAAAAACATTTTTTATACAAAAATTTATATATATATACTCGTATATTGTCTAAAAAGAATTTTTTTAAGTATGTAAAGTTTTGTTCAATTTTTTTGTGTGATTATAATCCAAATGTATTTAACATTTTAAAATATTGTAATGCGACTTGTTTCGTAGATGTATGAATGTATTATCTAAGAATATTGTTTGCAAAATCGTATTGTAACCCCAAATAGAAATCAAACTAAAAAAAGTGAGTTTTTAATTTACGCTTGGTGTCTTTTTCAAACTGAAGTCTCTGCAGCTTAAACAAAAAAGTGTTAAAAAAAAGATGAATTCACAGTAAAGCACAATTTTTGTACCGTATTCAGAATGTTTTAAATTTGTTCTTATGGACATTTTAGTTTGTTAGAACGCTATTGTGATGTTATTTGTAACATCCACTGTTGCCATATTACCATAAAATTAATCTGATTATTATTGTGTAATTAATTTAAGTGCATTATTTACTGATTATAATCTGTGTGAGTGTTTTACACTTAATTGTTGTTATCGATTACAATTAACGGTTTAATGTGATAATAACAAATAATTTTTGTAATCTATTTATTTGAATATACCAGTGCTTTGTAAATTCAATTAGGTTTTACTTAATAAGTGTTTATTTTAAAACGTAAAATTGATTAAATTTATGCTGTATACTAACAAAATTACATTATTTGACCCTGAAAAGGGTGATAAAGAATTTGACCGCGAAAAAAACAAGTGCCTTCGTGCAATAAACTCGAGAATTTGTTTCCTAAAAAAATCGTATAACCGTGGAAAGAAATGTTTGATTTTAATGTCAAAAATGTGTAGTGAAGGCCAACTTGTAAATCACAAAACAGGTAAGCCAAACCAAAAGTAAAGTGGAATTAACGTTCAAGGTCTCTGCGAATATTTTATACCCAAGAATCGGTGTTTGGCTGCAGTTTGTTGGAACTCACCTAATTCTCAGTGTTCAAATTAAAAGTTTCCTGGAATTTTGTTGTTTAAAACATCTGTATAACTAGACCACATTGCTTGTTCTTTTAGTAATCTTCAATGCGTATTAATACACATAAAAATATTAATGAATAAATCTTGAAGTTATTGTTTTTAATGAAATTGAAAGAATTTGAGTAGAATAGCGGATGTACAAGTTTGTAGATTATGCAGTTTCAATGTGGACATTTGAAAGATTGACTTTGTATTTTAGAATTGTTTAAAAATGTAATTATTACACGTACGTGGTAATACTTTAAAGCTAAGTTTAAATATTGTGAATATTACCTTCAGGTTTCTAATAATTATTGTTTCGAGAAGTCTAACGTTAAACCAACAAAATACATACAATACAAATTTTTGAATGTTGCGGTAACTTTGAATTTTCATGACAAATTTTTACTTATTTGAATTTTGGAGAACTCCCGCAATCCAAACTTGTAATTAAAATACTATATCTATCCCTGTGGACCATATATATCGCTATACGTACGTATACTAATTCTAAAACTACATAGCTTTGATGCAAGAAACGAAACCATTTCCTGTAATCCGCGGAAACAGTGAGGAAGCTGCCAACAGAATTAACTTGTCAACTTCTCTAAAATGTCTAAAGCGTAGGAGAATGGTGAACTACTTATTTAGGTCCTGGCTATAAATAGCATACGAGGGTAAAGATTTGCATATAACAAAGATTCAAGCGAAATGTGTTTTGTAAAAATTTATCATTACCACGATGAGCGTAATTTCATTATTCTGAAGTAATAATATATTTGCCGGTTTGTCAATTCATAGCAATATAGTTGTTACTATGAAAATGAAGTTCTAAAAACTAGCATCAATGAATATTTTTGTTCAGTAAGTAATTAACAATGAATATGATCATGTAAAAGAATAATTCAGTTCACGAAATCAAGGGTGACACAATTGAATTTAGTAACATGTAGCAAAACGTGAAATATAAAATATCTAGTTAACTGTAATGTAAAATATGAAGTTCTGTTATTACTACAAAAGTCTTACCTTATTAAAATTCTGATTAGGTGACAAAATATTATTCCTAAATACAACCTCTAAAGGTTAAAATTGGTGTTTATTTTACAGCGTATGAGTCTTACTATAAAAGGCTGCTCTAATAAATCGTTTCCCATTAAATTCACTAATAATAATAGACTTAATATTTCGTTAATTTATCAAGTAACTAAGGCGATATTCTAACCTAGCCAATGACTATTTCTAGAACTAGTCTATCATCCACAGAAAGGTTCAGCAAGTTAAGTGCAGACTTATTTTTAGCAAAGAAACATCTTTTTACTTAATGAGCTCCACTGAGGATGCATCTCCCTGTTATCTAAACTTGCATTAATGTGTTTGTCAGAATACGACTGTTATTTACAATAATTATGTTTTATTATTTATATTTATTTACTTCCTTCCACAAGCAATAGATAGATTCATATACAAACAACAATGAAATATCTAGAATAAAACAGAAAAAAGAAAATATCTAAAATATGTAGGAAATGAATGTCATAAATTTTACCCATCTACAATCAAACAATATTAACTTATTATTTCAAAATAATTTTACAAACATGAACATAACAATTTCTGCAGAAGAAAAAAACAAACCTAATGTGAACTTTGACTTGTACCATATTTTCAAATATATACATTTACACACAAATACACTTATACAT